>JAJOZX010001142.1:0-42500 GCA_023014485.1 Bathynomus jamesi | reverse complement strand
AGCCAACCATAATTGGTTCTTCGAAGTGTGGGTACGCGTGAGACCATCTTAAAGTAAAACAGTCTTCCATGCTTAAATGGTACATAATGCAACCGCGTTGAACAACAAAACTAGACTCACGTGTGTATATATATATAAGCAATGATTGCCCACCCCCAGCACAGATGAAACTAATAGAGGTACAAAAAAAACTGATTGTTGCATCTTTTAGACAATTTAATTCTACGTCTAAACAAAACCACTCAATAGTTGGTGTTGCCTCCTTGTGCTTGGCAGACGGCTTAAGTCGGCAAGGGTAAGAGGTGAGGAGAGACTCAAAAAGGTCAGTGTCGTACTCAAGATTTCGGTGGATTGTTTCGATGTGCTGCTCCATGGTTGGGTGGCAGAAACGGGTGGCTGGTGGTTCAGCAAGCATCAGGGATTCCACACGGTCTTTCAGGATGGATCCTGAACGATTCTGCCGCCGGACCATGGAGCAGCACATCGAAACAACCCTCCGAAATCTTGAGTACGACACTGACCTTTTTGAGTCTCTCCTCACCTCTTACCCTTGCCGACTTAAGCCGTCTGCCAAGCACAAGGAGGCAACACCAACTATTGAGTGGTTTTGTTTAGACGTAGAATTAAATTGTCTAAAAGATGCAACAATCAGTTTTTTGTACCTCTATTAGTTTCATCTGTGCGGGGTGGTACCAATCAGTTTGCCACCGTGTGGGTATAAGGTAACACGGGGTAACATTGACAGTGGGGTAACATTGACATATGATTATTACACTTTACTGACACCTTTTATAAGAACATTATTGACATAAAAACAAATTAAGGGAAAATGTATATCATTATTATATATTTTAAACCTGCTTTAAAACTATAGTAGTGAAATAATATATTTATTTTAGTTCTTTGTTTTTATTGAGAACTGTTGTGGCAATTTTTTGAATTTAGAAAACTTTGGTAAGGACATTACTCTTAACTGCATAAATCAGTTATATATATTGGGTAAGACTATTAGTTAAAATGTAAAATTAAAAATTTAATAAAATAAAGCCCATGTAGAAAATATTCACAATATTTATTTATGGGGTAACATTGACAAAATGTCAAAGTTACCCCATATGTATGAATACTATGTTTGGGCAAAGGTTTGACCACCTAATTCAGAAAAACGTGTTAGACTGAAAAGAACATTTGCAGAATGTTTAACTGAGAATGAAGCAAGAGCCAGGATTCAGGAAAATAAAAAAGATGGGAAGCAAAAAGGAAAACAACGAAACAAAAAGGCTCAAAGTTCTGACTCTGAAAATGACCAAGAAAATGAAGATGTGAATTTATCATGTGATGATCAAGAAGACACATTTGTGAAAGTCAGAGATCTCAAAATTGGTAACTATGTGAAGGTTGACTATGATGATGAGAGATTCCCTGAAGTCAATGAGAAGATTCATCTCATTCAGAGTTGTGCAACTGTCAGTGTGATGATCCGTAGTGGATGTCACTGGAAATGGCCTACAAAAGTGGACTGACTGGACTACGCTGAATCTGATATTCTGAAGAAACTCGGTGATCCTATTCCAGTCAGCAATAGAGGACTCTTTGATCTCCCAGACTTTGAATAAGCATAACTTATACCTCTAGATTATTCAATAGACTATGCTTACTGTTCGTTACTATTTCTTAAAAACATAGTTGGGTGTCAATTAGTGATGTAGCGGATGTCATTTTTTTCACATCCGCGGATGCGGATGAGGATGTTTGATTTCAACATCCGCGGATGCGGATGTCTACATTTTCGTTATTTTTTAGGATATATTCGAGATTTGTTGTGTTTAACGTATATAATAAGTTATTATATAGAGAGAGCTGTAGCTATAATGTAGTATAATTGATTAATTGTACAATAATTGCTGTACTTTTCTCTGAACATATAAAATAATATCAAGCATCTAACTAATATAGAAATCAATTAGTGAATTCGTCTGCAAATAAATTCGTTATATTTTGTTGAGTTTCAGCCACAATTAGAAACCATAATTGTGTTACCAGGATGCGGGACGTCAACCCAACTCAAATGCACCCCACCGACCTCTTTCCCCAACCTCCACCATTATAGAAAGATCTTTAATTAGCTTGATAACTATTTATATTAAGTTTAAAGTTTTATTAGGCATATTTATAAATGAGTAATTAAAATAAAGTAAACTAAGATGTTCATCGTTTAATGTTCAAACTTAATTATAGGAAGGTTATGCTTAAGGAACATTAATTTTTCTGCCTTTTCTGCTGCCAGTCTGTTCTCTTTTCATCATATATTAATCCAGCACTGCTAAATAATCTCTCGCTTGGTACGTTTGTTGGAGGACAGGCTAAATGTTTCCTTGCAAGTTTACTCAAGTATGGATAGATATTCTGCGTATTTTTCCACCAACTAATAGGATTGTCACATGCAGCCAGGCGTTTTTCTTGGTGATAGCTCTCGATCATTTTTACTACATCTTTTGACATCGCGTAGGTCTCGTCATTGCTGCTTGACTCAAGAAACTGAGACACAGATTCTGTGATAGATTTGCTTGTTGAAGGTGTTGGTTCTGTCACTGAAACTTTTATTCTTTTGGTGGGTGGCGAAGCGACAGATTCAAGAGATTGAAGCTCTTCAACTGCTTTGCCAAGTGATGATTTAACTAGTTCTAATGTACTAGGTGAAAATAACTTAGCTTTGTAACGTGGATCTAAGTAGGTTGCAAGAGAGTAACTTCATACAAGAACAGCCTCTCGTCTTGTCGCTTGCATCACTTTTGCGCACAATGAACTAGTTCTATTAATATAGTAGAATTTGATAATTTCCGCTTATTTAATGACGTTTTATCTCAAAGGTCCACATCCGCACGACATCCGCAGTCCAAAGTGCGGATGCGGACGCGAGAAAATGTGCGGATGTTCCGCGGATGCGGATGTGACCTACATCACTAGTGTCAATGTTACCCCTGAAAAGGGGAATTGTGGCATATAATGGGGAAACAATGTACCGTCAATGTTACCCCACCCGTGGCTTACTTCTTAGATTTTTTATGCAGGGATGACTGATTAACTAAATTATTATAGATCAAAATAAAATCAAAATATGCTGAGATTATTGCATTTTGATAAAAATAAAGATGAAATTGCAAAGATGTGTCAATCTTACCCCACCTTACCTTATATATATATATATATATATATATATATATATATATAGTAAAGAACGACGCTTGTATAGGAGATATTCCGCGCAAGACGAGAGAATATCTCCTATACAAGCGTCGTTCTTTACGTTATTTATACTGCGTGTTCTTTGCAGTTGAATATGTGTGTGTGTGTGTGTGTGTGTGTGTGTGTGTGTGTGTGTGTGTATATATATATATATATACAGTATATATATATACTTTTTTTATTCAATAATTGCTCATAGGTGGTGTTGTGGTTAGCGTCGCTGACTACGAATTCATCGGCCTCGGGATCAAGACCCGGTGACGGCAGGCGGCACGCAGCAAAACCCAGCTGCTCATCTTTCCACACAAAAAAAAATTGGTTGATAGATAAATGGGTACCCTGGGTAGCCTCGTGGTTAGCACGCGGGGCTGCTGGCAGGGTTGGCAAAAACCCAAAAAAATCCGCAAAAACCTAACTTTGGGTTTTTGCCAACCCTGGCTGCTGGTGGGGCATGGTTCGGATTCCACGTTAAACTGTAGGTGTAAGGTGGAGTGACAAGCTTGACCTTCGTCAGAATGAACATTTCGGGCGAAGCAAAACCAAACCAAGGTTAATAATTGAAAATATAAAAATTATCCACTATTACTGACCAAAATAAAAAAAATAAAAAAGTATTTCTTCATATTTTCAAATGTAAAGAGGAAATAGAAAGAAAAAAATTCAGTAACAGGATTTTCAAGAGGGGTAAAAAAAAAAAATCCAAATATCCAAAAAGAATTCCAAGAATTCTATTTTTTTTCCAGCAGTCAACACAAAATTGAGGGGGGGGGTAAATTTCCTAGTAAAATGATAAAATAAAAAAATTTGGGAAAAATATTTAAAAGATTTTGTGAGCCATAATAAAAAATATAGTTAAAATTTGCACCAAAAACACTCGTCAGTGTCTGCGAAAATGAGGAAAACCCGTCATCAAAAGGGATACATTTCGCGCAATCAATTATAACATACATTTTGATCGCGCGGATTCGGGATCTCAACACGCTGAAAACGAGTTTTTACCCCCCACCCACCACCGTAGCACTTGATAACGTCACACGATCAAAAACGAAGTTCCCCAAAACTTTGTAAAGAATGTTAAAATCGATCTCGACTCGGGGCGTCAAACTTAAAACGATCAAACGGTAACGAACACCTGCGAAATTGCTATTCAAGAACGTCTAACTTGCGTAAAATGTACTCTTGTAAATGGAAGTATTTATGAAGGGGGGGAGGGGGGAATCAACATGTGCTACAAGTAATAAAAAATATTCAGAAATGTTACTTATTTACACGTGTTTGATATCAATAAATTCAAATGTGAAGAGAAACCAACACACCGAACTGCTATACGATAGATAGATAAATAGATAGATAGATATATCGTACTTAACATCCCAAGTTGTCGTAATCGTCGTCAAAATTGTACATCCCCCGAGGCTTTGTGTGCCTCTGGGGTGTACAGTGGACACCCAACCAGACTTGTCTTGGGGATGGTGTCGGGAGATTCCTCCATCATCTCATCGCTCGACTTTACTTTGATGGAGGACGAAAGGGAGCCAGGCCAGCCAGCCAGCAAAAAAAAAAAATATATATATATAATGTAAAGAACGACGCTTGTGTAGAAGAGCGTTCCGCACAAGATGAAGGGGGAGAATGTTGTTCGTTCTCCCTCCTCATCTTGTGCGGAACGCTCTTCTACAAAAGCGTCGTTCTTTACATTAATTATACTGTGTGTGGTTTGCAGTTAAAACGTATATATGTACGGCATGCGAAGGTGCCTCCTCAGGGCATTGGTTTCTGCTCGTATGTGGGAGAATTACGACTTCTGATTGATCGAGGTCCATGGTGTAGTGGATAGCATATCTGACCGGCAATCGGATGATCCCAAGTTCGCTTCCCAGGTGGTACCTAATTTTTTTCATTTGTTCGTTCTCCCTCCTCATCTTGTGCGGAACGCTCTTCTACACAAGCGTCGTTCTTTACATTAATTATACTGTGTGTTGTTTGCAGTTAATATATATATATATATATATATATATATATATATATATATATATATATATATATTTGGGATGTATCTGTATCTGTATCGGTAGTATCGGTCTGTTTTTAGAGTATCGGTATCGACCGATACTGCCGATACTTTTCCAAGTTATCATTTTAAAATTAATATTTAATTATTTATAAAATGCAATTGAATAAATTTTCATTTGAATAAACTTATTGAATACATATGAAGTTTCATCCTTTTTAATTTCTTCCTCTTAGTTTTTAAACTGCTATAATTTGAAACCAATTGCGTATCACGAGATTATTACATCAATTTTTCACTAGAATTAAACATTAACGCCTACGAAGACTTATATCTAGAGGTATAACTTATGCAACGCACCTCGGGCACCGAATTGGACTAGAGTAATGTAGTAATTAGTAACTATATAGTGGCATACGTAGTTATAAAGTGTCTACTCTCTTGTGACTAAATCTATTTCAGTACGTTATATTTATACATTGAATGTGCTACAGTATGTACGACTACTACTGTATAAATAACATTGGTCTACAAAAAAAAAAAAATTCTGCTTCTCCCAATTTAATGGGTGATCTAAACTAATTTTAGAGTGCTGAATCTGAAAATCACATTAGTTTTTCTCTATCGGGTCAGGTTATCTAGATATCTGTAACCCTTATTTAGACGTCTACAGGCAGAATACACTCAAAACTTGAAAGTTCAGTATCAGAGGGAGAAGAAATTTTTGAAAATCTACTTATAAATCTACTTTAATTTGTAGGAAAACAGAACAGAATAGAACATCGAAAAAGTATACGTACACATGCATTATTACATATCAACTGCTACATATAGTTTACTTTCTTAGAAGTGAGTTTTCTTGGATTTACGTCTATATTCAGTAGAGCCTTCCCGTTTTAGCATCCAGCAAAAGTCACCAAGCATGCAAGGGTCCCATCGTCCTTGGTAGTTTTTTCTATCATTGCAATGTCCTGATGAAACCGCTCTCCGTGTTCATCGGACACTGAACCAAGGTTATCTGGAAAGAAGTCCAGATGGCTGTGCAAAAAATGGATCTTCAGAGACATTGTAGCCCCAAGTTGTTAGTATGCATCCAGCAGCTGGGTGACCATTGCTTCATAGTGAGGGGACTTTGTTGAGCCTAAGAAGTTGTCACAAAGATTTTTAAAAGAATTCCAGGCTCTTAGTTCCTTTGCAGTGAGAGTGCTCAAAAACTGTTCATCCTTTAAAAGCACTCTTATTTGGGGACCAATAAAAACACCTTCTTTCATCTTCGCATCACTAACGCTAGGAAATTTTGAATGCAGCTTCTTCTGTGTCAAGCGCTTTGAGAAAGTTCTTTACCAACCCTAGTTTGATATACAGAGGGGGCAAAATAATCCTTTTTTGATTAACTAATGGCTCATACTTCATACTATGTTGTGCTGGCACAAAGGCTTCACGTGGTGGCCAGTCCTTCCTTACATAATGCTGCTGTGTTGCTCTACTATCCCATAAACACAAAAAGCACGTGTACTTGGTAAAGCCACCCTGCATTCCCCGGAGAAGTCCTACCACTTTTAAGTCTCCACAAATCTTCCACTTACATTGATCATACTTGATTGCATTCAGAAGTATTACCATGTTCTCATGTGACTCTTGAGATGAACTGAGTGTCCAATTGGAATGCTTGGGTGAACGTTCCCATTGTGTAACAAAACAGCTTTAAGACTCCGCTTACTAGAGTCAATGAACAGACGCCACTCGTCTGGAACATGTTCTATTTTAAAATATGAGAATAAACTTTCCAAATCTGAGCAGTAACATAACTGATTTACAGTTTGAAAGTAGCACGATATGTCGGAGCTTCTCTCGCGAAAAGAAGTAATGCGCACATCACCCTGAACTAAGTTCCACTCCTTGAGTCTCGAAGCTAAAAGTTCAGCCTTGCCCTTTGAAAGATATAAGTCCCTAACCAAATCATTCAAGTCTTGCTGAGTTATGAAATGTGGTTCAGAAGAAGATTTTGGACAGTACTCTGTATCAGAAGATTCATTTGCTTGTTCTGACAATGCTTCCTCTTCAGATGATGTTGGAAGAAGATTCTTATCTGCTGGTGGTGTTGGAATCGGAAGCTCATCACTATGAGGAACAGGTTTGATGGCAGAGGGTACCACAGGATAGTCAATTTTATTCTTAGTTTTTGATTTAAGGCCAGCTACTTTGCTCTGACAGAAATAGCAATCGTCAACATGGTTCTTTTGCTCACGCCAAACCATAGGTACTGTGAATCCCATACCTTTCCTTCTACCATTGAACCAGTCACGTAAATTCATTGCACAGTTACTACAGCAAACATGTGGGGCCCATCTTTTGTCTTGGTCACCAATATGACAGCCGAAGTAGTGATAATACGCTGTTCTTATCAGAGGAGTCATATTCCTGCGCTGTGAAGTTGGGAGGAAATAGACCACAGATGTAACAAAATAAATTAGTGATGGGACGATTAATCGGAATCGGAATCGAGAATCGGAAGAATCGAGCATTTTTCAGGAATCGGAATCGGAATCGAGAGAATTGTACCATGATTTCCGATTCTTAAAACGATTCTTTAATTAACTTTTAATTGAACCAGTTTTGCAATGTAAACTTTAAACTTTAAAATTTAAATGAAAGAGGATAACAAATTTTATTTTTATTGTATTGTAGCTATACATTAAAACATGTATATCCATGATGTGTAATCAAGAAGATTAAAATGAATTGTTACAACTTACAGTTGATTTTTATTTTTAAACCAATCTATTATAATTTATATTACCATACTCATAATGTAAATAGTTAATCTTACCAGAGTAAAATATGACAATTTCCAGAAAAACAAGTATAGAATTATATTTAAAAATATTGAGAATCGGAATCGGAATCGAGAATTGTATCGGAATAGAGACTTTTTAGTGGTATCGGAATCGGAATCTTTAAAAATTTTGGTATCGTCCCATCACTAAAATAAATCTGGACTGTTCACGCAACCCCTTGAAGCACACAACATAAATCTAAAAAGTAAAAACGCAATTATTGTGTTTTGTATTGAAGTAAAATGAACTATAATCATAAAATTATTGAACTATAATCATAAAATTAGTATAAAACAGTACCGTATAAAACATCATATTCTGACAAAACCTGACCTAACGTGCAAAAATGAAGTTCATTTTCGAAATTAGCACCCTATAATTAGTATAAAACTGTTTTTACCGGGAAGCAAAACTGTTGTTAGGTTGTGTAATTATTGATAAAATGTTTTTATTGATTTTTAAAATAAAGTATCGGTATCGGCAAAATATCTGCCTATTTTGAGTATCGGCATCGTTGGAAAAACGAGTATCGGTATCGGCCAAAATTCTGGAATCGGTACATCCCTAATATATATATATATATATATATATATATATATATATATATATATATATATATATATATATAAACCCCAGATCCTGTCGCAAAGCTGGATCCTATCTGCTTTGCAGATAGCTGGTGAGGGAAGCTATATTTTGGGGGCCTCTTTGCGAGTGACCCGTTGCCCACGTCGGTTTAACATCATGAAAAAAAAAACTATAGTGTTTATCATTTACCATTACTTATTCGGACTATAGTGGATTTGATTTTCCCAGAAGAGCTCCGTGTTCCATGCACGGTCTATGTGTACATTGAGACCCTCAGGGGACCATTCTGTGTTCAATCCCCCGCCCCCCCCCCACACACACCTTTCAAAGGTTCCGTGCGATGATTCCTCATTTCACGAAGGTCAAGCTTGTCGCCCCTTCTCTCGAGTTGGCCTGGTGAAGTAGAGTTTGTTTCTTGTACTCTCCACCTCACATAGCCAGGTACGCCCGGCTCAACGGGGATTGTTCCGAGCCAGGCGTCTAATCTTCTTTTGAAGATGTCCATTGCAACACCACTCGTGTTCCTTAGGTCTTTGGGCAACTGATTAAACAGTTTTGGTCGTCTCTCAACAAAACTATTTGGGAACACGGCACAGTCTTCCTTTTCTACTTTCCACTGTTGTTTGGGGAGTTACAGGGTTCAGAGTAAGATTAGGGACTAGTTTCTCCATTATTTTCCAAGTGTAAATAATAGTCTCTCTCTCTTTCCAGTGAATATAGGTTTAGTTCGCGTAACCTTTCCCAGTAATTTAGTTTTTTGCACCCCTTGATCTTGGCTGGGAAGCTTCTCTGAATCCCTTTCAGCTGTCTAATGTCTTATTTTTTATATGATGTGATGTTGTTAAGATCTCTCTGCTCCGTTTACTGCTATTTTATTTTGTGTTTCAAATTTCGCATCATCAGTCATTACAACCCCTAAATCTTTTGCTCTAGAATTTCTGTCAATTTCCTGTCCAATTGGAGTATAATATTCCACGGATTTTAGGTATCTTTTTCCGTACCATAACAGCTGAAATTTCTCGGTGTTAAACTTCATATTGTTCTCTTCCGTCCACTTGTAGATTCTGTTCATGCCTGTTTGTAGAGATCCTATATCTTCGGGGGTTTCTTATTTTTCTAATGATCTTTGTCTCATCAGCAAAGGATGTTACTGTGCTGTCTCTGGTAACGTCGTCATCTATGTCAGTTAGCATGATTATGAAGGGTAGTGGAGCTAATACTGTTCCTTGTGGTTCTGAGCTGAGGACTTTTGATTCTGATGAAGATATTCCTTGTACTGTAACGATTTGCCGCCGCTCACTAAGGAAATTATATATCCATTTCCCTACTTTTCCTGTTATTCCCATATATGGTCACACTTGTCGAACGCTTTGGCAAAGTCTGTGTATATTACCATCATAGTTTTCATTACTTTCCAGTGCATCAATAATGTTGTAATGTTCCATTAGTTGTGATAGACATGATCTGCCTGACCGAAACCCGTGTTGGTTATGGTTATCATTGAATTTTTTCTGTCTAACTATTTTTTCAAA
The DNA here is from genome assembly GCA_023014485.1 of Bathynomus jamesi. Taxonomy (NCBI): domain Eukaryota; kingdom Metazoa; phylum Arthropoda; class Malacostraca; order Isopoda; family Cirolanidae; genus Bathynomus; species Bathynomus jamesi. The sequence continues at coordinate 32,286 of JAJOZX010001142.1, read as the reverse complement.
TATTTTAGTGAGGAGATGTAAGCGACACTGGCCTATAGTTTTTGGCCTCGGATCGATCTCTTCCTTTATATATGTATTGGGACTACGTTCACGCTCTTCAGGATGCCCGGTATTTCTCCCGTGTCTAGTAATCGTCTCCATATCCAATGTAGGGGCTCAGTGATTGCATTCTTGCAGTTTTTGATCAGTGTGGCATTCCATTCATCCGGTGCTGCCGCTGCCTGTGTGTGTTTTTAGTTTCCCTATAGCTTGTGTAATATCTGTCGTAAAGTCGAAGTCTGTTATACTTTCCCCTTGTAGTTCTTTTTCAAAGAACGCGTTTCTATCGCATATCAGTTTGTCAGTTTTTGGGATACTGAAAAATGATTCGTACTGAGCTCTTAATATTTCAGATACTTCTGTTAGATCATCAGATAAAGCACTGTCCTCGCTTTTCAAAGATCCGATAGTCGTATGGTTTTTTCGACTTCCTTTTTGCAAAATTATAGAAGTACTTTGAGTTAACCTTTATCGCTTCTATAGCGGCGGCGTCTATTTCTGTATGCTTCTCAATTAGTTCCTGTATGACGCCATCGATACTCTGTAGTTTATCATTTAATATTTTTTTGTTGTTATCTTTACAGTTACTGTATTTTGCAGTCACTCTTTTCCTCTTTCGTCTCTCGAACCTGCTTCTCTTTCCTCTTTGTTGTATTTTTGGGACGTCTTTCCACAATTTCCAGCGTCTTCTCCTCTAAAGTCATTAGCATCTCCTCCGTTGTCTTGGCCTCGAAAATGGTTTTCCAATCTGTTACTTCCATGCTGGATGCAACATCTTCCCAGTTTATAGCTTTGGAGTGAAAACTAAAAATTTCGAATTTGCTTCTTTCTGTTGTTCGTGTTCTTTCCTTTCCGTTGCTTTTACAGTGGTTGTTACTTCAATAATGTTGAGTCCGATATTATAGTTGGGGTTGTTTCTACATTATCAATTAGGTTGTTGTTGTTTGTGAATATCAAATCTAGGCAGTTGTTTTTTCTTGTGTTTTCTGTTATTTCTTGCGTTAACAAATTCATCAGCTAGAGCTAGTAGCATTTTTACTTGCTCCTGGTCTTCCCGTGTGCCCTCCTTGTCCTGGTGTATACATATAGGGTGTCCATAAATGATTACCCTGATTAAAGCATGCTATAACTTTTAAATAAACACTCTTATTCAAACAGTTTTAATCATAAGTAGATAAACATACAAAGTTTTGATACATAGTTAATGAACTTAATAAGCTTCCACATGTGCACCCCTAGTGGCACGTAAAATGTCTAAACGGTATTCACACTCACGCCACACATTTTCCAACATTTGTGGGTTAACTGTTGCAATTGCATCCGTAATGCGTTCTCGTAATGTCCTGATATCTGGAACAACTGTTGCATAAACCAAATCTTTACATGACCCAGAGAAAAGAAAACCAGCGGGGTAATGTCTGGTGATCTTGGAGGCCATGGGATTGGCCGGTCCCTGCCAATTCATCGATTTGGAAATGTTGCGTCGAGTGTTTCACGAACAACATGCGCCCAATGAGGGGGTGCCCCATCTTGTTGGAGGATGACAGTTGGCTGCCTGTCCTGCAGCTGGGGGATGGCGTAATTGGTGAGCATATCCAGGTACACAGTTGCGGAAACAGACATTTTACGACATTTTACGTGCCACTAGGGGTGCACATGTGGAAGCCTATTAAGTTCATTAACTATGTATCAAAACTTTTTATGTTTATCTACTTATGATTAAAACTGTTTGAATACGAGTGTTTATTTAAAAGTTATAGCATGCTTTAATCAGGGTAATCATTTATGGACACCCTGTATATTTTTTCCTATCCTTTTATATTTCATGAATGGAAAATTAAAATCACCACAGAGAAAAATATTTGGGGTTGGAGTGTGTAGATTTTTTACCCAGTTTCTTACCTCTGTAATGGAATCTGAAAATTTTGAGGTTGGCGTGTTTGGGGGTCTGTACATTACAATTAGTACCATATTTAATTTTTCAACTTTTGCTGCTACACATTCTACGTAGCTGGTTGAGGTACTTACAGTCATTTCTGCCATATGCCTTTCGCGTGTGTAAATAGCACATCCTCCTTTACGTCTCACTGTTCTGTCGGCTCGGAGTATGTTATAGTTGTCAATTTGTATTTCTTTTCTGTCAACACAGAACTCTCAGTTTTCACATTTCGTCTGGCAGTCCTTTAGATGGGTTTCCATGAGTCATGCAAAATCTGCTCCGGCTTCTTGCACGAGTCCTTTTCAGGTATAAAACTTTGTCCGGGTAATGATTTGATTTAAGGCCCTGAATGTTGGCTAGGATTATTTTTATTCTCTCTCTATCGTTTTCGTATACAGGTGTGGTCCGATTCATTTTCCAATGGTAGTGCGGGTTTCGTTGCCTTGTGGTCCTCTATTTGTAATATATATATATTATATATATAATATATATATTATTTTTATTTTGTATTTTTTTTGTATGGGGCGTTTACCGCCATTTCCCGCTATACGCTAGCGGATATCATGGCGAAGCAGAATATGAGAAAGAGAAACGGAGACGGGGGAAAGGCACTAGAAGTGGGAGGACCGCGGACGACGGGTGAGAAGTCACCTAAAGCTCAGAGAGGAGGCGAGATTGGGAGAGGAAAAGGAAAAGACGGTCAAGCGAAAAGAGAAGGCTCTCAGCGAGCATAAGACGTAAACGATCGGGGAGGGGGAAATCAGAGGGGAACGGGAAGGCACGACGACGTACTGACGACAGGGTGGTGCATTCCACAAGGATGTGAAAGACGGTGAGGGGCTATTGGCAGGAGGCGCAACGAGGAGCCTCCTGCCGGGACATAAGATAGCCGTCCGTGAGGCGCGTATGGCCGATGCGAAGCCGCGCAAGGACGACCTCTTTGTGTCGGGAGCGGTGGAAAGAGGACGCCCAATATGACAGGCGGGGGCGGATGGACCAGAGTTTATTTCCGGTGGCATCGTCCCAGGACTGCTGCCATATGCGGTCGTAGAGGGACCGAAAGACCTGCACATAGTCAGAGAAGGGGAGCGGGCGGGGGAGGGAGGCATCGAGGCGGCGGACCGGGCTGTGCGGTCAGCCGCCTCATTACCGGAAACACCGACATGGGCAGGAACCCAGCAGAAGGTGACCCGGATCCGGTGAACGGTGTGCAGGACATGGTACTCCTATTGAATAATGCGTACGAGGGGGTCCGGGGAATTATAGCGCTCGAGCGCTTGAAGGGCGCTCAGCGAGTCCGAAAAGATGGTACAGGAAGACCGCGAAAAACCCGATACCAGACGGAGGGCTTCCAGAAGGGCAAAGAGCTCCGCGGAAAAGATGGAGGCCTGAACCGGCAGGGGGATACCCGGGAGGTAGGTGACAGCGACGGAGAGAAGACGGCGGCCGCGACACCTGCAGGGAGCGCGAGCCGTCGGTGTAGACGGGAACATCGTCCGAGTGTACGGGAAGATGGGCCAGAAAAGAAGACCGGAGGACGGTAGGAGGAGACTCCTTACGCAGGCCACGGAGCGCCTAGCAGCGGCAGATAGGGGTGGTCAGCCAGGGGGGCGACCGGTCGAAGGAGAACGGCAGAATAGAGGGTGGGGGATCCCCAGGGACGAAAAGACGTCGGCCAGGGAGGCAGCGAAATGCCACGTGTCAGGCCGGGGTAGCGCCTGGGAGATCGCGGAGAAGAGTAGGGACCTCGGGAGGCGGCAGATGCGAAGGTAACACTTCGCCATGAGAAGGCCCCGGCGAAGGGGCAGGGGGGGGTGTCCGCAGTCCACCTGAAGACTAGCGACAGGGGACGAGCGGAAGGCACCCGACGCCAGGCGAAGGCCACGGTGGAGAAGAGGATCCAGCATACGGTGCCGGAGAGGAGGCGGAGCTGTAGACCACAGCCGTAGTCGATGCGGATTGCACCAGGGAGGTGTACAGGCGCAGCAGAGTACGCCTGTCCGCCCCCCAGGTCATGTGGGACAGGTGACTCAAAAGGGAGAGGGTGCGGCGAGATGATTGCCGCAACCGCCTAAGGTGTGGAACCCAACCGAAAAATTCGTCGAGGGTCATACCCAGGAATCGAACGGATGGGACGAGGGGAAGAGGAGTGCCGGCAAGGGTAAGGGCGAAGGTATGCGACAGACGGAGGCGCCGAGGACGGAAAAGCATACTGGAAGACTTAGAGGGTGAGAAAGCATAGCCAACCGAGGACGCCCAGCGAACCACCGCGTTGATGGCTAGCTGGAGTCGACGTTCAGCCAAAGACGGGAGGCGGCCAGAGCAATAGATAGCCAGGTCATCGGCATAGAGGGAGCTACGAACGGAAGTAGGCAGGACCGTAGCGACTGTGTTCATCACTAGTGAGAAACACAGGACGCTAAGGACACTACCCTGAGGGACACCCTCCTCCAACGGAAAGCGGTCAGAGAGGGTAGAACCGATGCGGACGCGGAAAGAACGGGCGGACAAGAAGTTATAAATAAAGGAGGGAGAAAGCCTACGAAACCCAGGGAGCGTAAGCAGTCAAAGACCGCGCTCCGCCGAGTAGTATCGTAGGCCTTCTGGAGGTCGAAAAAGACGGCGAGTACAAAGTGACGCCGGGAGAAAGCCTCCTGCACGTCGTGGCTAAGGAGGAGGAGGGGGTCGGTGGTAGACCGGAAGCGCCGGAAACCAGCCTGGGTAGCAGGGTATTGGTCACTCGCCTCCAGAGTAAAGGACAGCCGCGAGGCGACCATCGCCTCCATAACCTTGCAGGCGCAGCATGTCAGGGAAATGGGGCGATAGTTCGACGGGAGTGAGGGGTCTTTATCGGGCTTCGGGATGGGGACGACGATGGACTCACGCCACCGGTCCGGGAATGAACCCTCCAACCAAATCCGGTTATAGAGGTCCAGTACAAAGCTGAGAGCAGAGGGGTGGAGGTGCCGTAACAAGTCATAGGGGATATTATCGGGGCCGGGTGCGGAGGAGCGTCGGGGGCGGAGGGCCTCCCGAAGCTCCGTCATGCGGAAGAGGTGATTATAGGGGTCATCCCTATGAGGTGGAAAATCCGGTGGGTCGCGGCGGGAATGGGGGGAATCGGAACTGGAGATGGCTGCGAAGTGCGCCGCGAGTGCGTTCGCGACGGCCTCCGGATCGGAGACGAACTCGTCGTCCCCGACCCGAAGCACCGGGGGTCGAGGGGGGACACGGGTCCCCTCAAAGCTACGCACCTTGCGCCAAACAGTCGAGGGGGCAGTCGAGGAGATCCCGGACACGTAACTCCGCCAGGAGGTACGCCGGGCCAGTTTCAGGACCCGACGGGCCACTGCCTTCAGGCGCTGAAACTATCTTGTGCTCCAGCTGGCGGGTCCGGTAGAAGCGGCGGCCGGCACGGCGCCGCTCCTGAACGGCATGGGAGCACTCTGGGGTCCACCATGGGACGCTTCGCGGCCTGGGGGAGCCAGAGGTACGGGGGATGCAACTGGCGGCAGCCGAGAGGATCTTACTCTCGAGGAAGGCGAGGGCCTCACTGACGGAGGGAAAGGCAGGAATTGATGGCGAGATCGCCGTGCCCCTCGCGTATGAGGCCCAGTCTGCTCGGGCGAACAGCCAGCGCGGGCGGACAGAGGTGGGGGGAGGAGACGGGTCGGGGTAAGACACACTGGGAAATGGTCACTGCCGGAAGAATCCGGCAGGACCTCCCAGGTGAACTCCGTCACGATTTCGAGGGAAACCAGGGAAAGGTCGATACAGGTGAAACTGTCGTGGGCCGAGTGAAGGCAGGTTGGGGAGCCATCGTTCAGAAAGGTGAACTCGAGCTCGTCCATAAGGGAGAGAAGGGTCCCGGAGAGAAAGGTGGAGCAAACGTCCCCCCAGGCCGGGTCCCGACTGTTGAAGTCCCCGAGAATCAGGAAAGGGCGGGGAAGCTGAAGAATTAGGTCACGGAGAGAATCGGGTGGAGGGCGTACGTTAGGGGAGAGGTAAAGAGAGCAGACCGTGAGCTGGCGCCCCAAGGAAAGGCGCACGGCCACAGCTTGCAGGACTGTACGGAGCGGGAGGGGGCGGAAAGGGACGGAGCGGTGCACGAAGACCGCGGCGCCCCCCCTCCCCGCCCCATCGAGAGGCGGGGAAGGGAGCCCGCAGTAACCGGACACTCGAGGGAGGGAACGGGATCCCAGAATCGTCTCCTGAAGGCAGAAACACGCCGGACACCTGGAGGCCAGGAGAGAGGAGAGACTCTCGAGGCCTACCAGGAGCCCGCGGATGTTCCACTGCAGGAGCGAGGTATAGGGAGGGGTAGGAAAGTCAGCGTAAAGGATGGTTATGGGGTGGGTGGGCCGATCGGGCGGCCCGAGATTAAAGAGGGAATCGGAAAGCCCCGGAGTTCAGCGAGGGACGCCGAACGAGGGCGAAGGCGAGGGTCACCCCGACGAGGGGGCGATGTGGAACCAGACGCCGGCAAGTCCTCCAGAAGAGGAGTCTCCCGGACGTCCGGGGGAGAGCGATGCAGAGAAGGGGATGTGAGAGGTATCCAGAATGCCCCTCCCTTCACCGGAGGTGCGGGGGAGGCAGGACTACGAGGGGGAGTGGAAAATAATACCTCACCCAGAGGCATTGGCAGGTCGAGGAGAGAGATGGGGCGGGTCAAGCGCGGGGGCGTGCACGTCCCACCCACCCGACCAGGCGGGCGAGTTCCCCCTCCAGTGGGTCCATCGACCGGGCCGGAGAGGGGTGTATCTCAGCCCCCACCACGAGGGCCGTCGGGGACCCCAGGGGGGAGCGTGCATAACGGTTGCGCAGTGGGGACGGTGAGGACACCGGGGCGGTAGGGCGAAGGGGGCGTTTGTGTTTGGGAGAGGAAGGTGATGCGAGGCTTATGGCTTCGAACCTTTCGGGGTCACCACTGGCGCGGCGCTTGCGGCCCCTACCCCTCCGTCGTGCGGCCCGCATGGGTGACGGCGGGTCACGATCCGGAATGGGGGTGGCCGAAGGCGCCGGTGGAGAGGGCGTAGAAGGGGCAGGGGGGGTTGCCGACGAAGCATCGGCGTTCGCGGGGGAGCACGTGGGGACGCGCTGGTAGTACGGGGAGCCGCGGTAGGAGTCCGCTGGGCGGCAGAGGATGGACTGGGAGTAGCGGACACGGTGGGTGGAGGCGCGTTGGGAACCGCCGGTGAGGACGGGGTCCGGGAACGGAGAGCCTCGGCGTACGAGGCACCACGCCGGGCCTCGCAGCCACGCAACCGGTCCCGCGCCTCCCGAGCGCTGAGAAACTCTGATGAACAGAGGGCCCGAACCTCCCTTTCAAAGAGGAAGGACGGGCAAGAGCGGGATGAAGCAGGGTGTGGTCCATGGCAGTTGGTGCAGGAAGGCGGAGCAGTACAGGGCAAGGGGTGGGGAGGGCCGCCGCAGCGGACACACAACGGGGCCGGCTGACGGCAGGAGCTGCTCACGTGGCCAAACCTATTGCACTGAAAACAGCGCGTAGGATCTGGCACGTATGGTCGTACTGAGAATTCGCACGCTCGTCTCTCACCAAAGCCCCAGAATACCGAAACGGGGGGCACCAGTGAGTCGAAAGTGAGGAGCAGGCGAGGAGAAGGGGCGGTTGGGGATCGCGATCTGTCGGGAAAGCGGTACACCCTCACAACACCCTGGGAGGCGAGGTCAATCTGGAGGTCTTCCACCGGGATGGGTAGAAGACGAGCAGCGTAAATTGTGCCCTGGCACTGATTGAGGCGGGGGTGGGGGGACACCGTAATCCCGCAGCCCAGGACATTGGGGATAGCGAGCAGAGAGGAGGTTTCGACAGAGGAACGCGACCTTATCAGAATGGAGCCATCCCTCTGAGGCCGAAGGTCAAAACGAGCCGTCCCCCGTCACCCCTGGATCACTGATTGAGGCGGGGGTGGGGGGACACCGTAATACCGCAGCCCAGGACATTGGGGATAGCGAGCAGAGAGGAGGTTTCGACAGAGGAACGCGACCTTATCAGAATGGAGCCATCCCTCTGAGGCCGAAGGTCAAAACGAGCCGCCCCCGTCACCCCATGGATCGCTCGAAAGAGGCGTTCGGTTAGTGGGGAGGGGCTTGGAGGAGGAGGGGCGGAGGACGAGGAACTTGTCCACCGTCCTAAGGCCGAGCGAAGACGTCGGCCAAACACCACCGGTACTTCGAGGGGACGGGAGACGAGAAAGGCGGACGGCGACGTCGGGTCCCACGTCCCCCAGGGGCCGAGGGAGCCGGGGGCGATGAGGCCCGACCGGAGTGGGAGGCGACCGGGGCCGCGGGCTTCCCACCTGAGGGCGAAAAAGCAGGTGGGTCCCTATCGGGACGTGGAATACGGGGGATCCAGGGGTCGGGGGGTCCACTGCAGGTCCATCCGCCACTGGCGGGGGTCGGGCAGCGGCGCCACGAGCCTGGGGAAGAGAGGGAGAGGAGGTGTCGGCAAGAAGAGCAGACGGGGTGGGCGAGGGCTGCCGACTGCCCTTACCAGACCCAAGGTCCAAAGAGGTAGTCAGAGGGAGGTCAGATGCACAAGCCGGGTCGTCAACGAGGTCCATTAGATTTGTAAGTGTTTCCATAAAAAAAAAAATTATTGTTTCGCGCCCGGGGCCGCGGGGAACCGATTACCCGGGGCCCAAGGGGACCAAGCGCACGCCGGCGGGGGATGGGTGCCTCGTCCCATGTAGGTACCCCCGTTTCAAAAGGGGCCCTTGCAGCGTCGAAAGTTCTCCCCCGCCGGCAGCAAAGACCAAGGCCCCCCAGGGTCCCAGGCCTGGGCACCCTACCAGCCAACTTAGTCCGGCCCCAGCCATGGGAGCGAGACCCCCAGCGACCAGCCCCGGCAGCCCACGGGGCGCGCGAAGTGAGCAGAAAAAACAGAGGGGGCAAGGAAGAGGGTAAAGAGGGGAAGACAGGAAAGAGGGGGCTGTAGGATAGCAGGGTATGCTAAAAGTCCACTTCGCAACCGGGCGGGGGACCCGGCAGGGCCCCCAGCCACGGCTGACCCCCCTCGCCACATGGAGGCAGGAGCCCGCGGGCGATCCACCCCAGAAAGACCACCCGCGGGGAGGGGGATATATATATATATTATATATATATATATATATATATATATATATATTATATATATAAATTATTTCACGAAAGTAACGTGAAAAATATTTATGATGAATAAAACCACGAAGGAAAGGAAACAGAATGGTGCTCAAGCGCTGAGGATGTCATTAGACGAAAGCGCTTGAGCACCATTCTGTGTTTCCTTTCCTTCGTGGTTTTATTCATCATATATATATATATATATATATATATATATATATATATATATATATATATATATATATGCAAAATTTGCCCCAACACACCTTGAAGGTGAGGGCACAGGCCATTAACACTATGACGAGACAAAAGTTAACCTCTGAACTGAACGAAAAAGCGTTTTGCCTATCCTCCGTAGTTTAAATGTATGACAGATTGTATTAACTTCTATCTCTTAGTAGTGTTGTGGGTAGCGCCCTCACCTGCTATTAAAGAGGTAGTGGGTTTGAACGAACCCTGGTGGAGATAGTTTGCATTATGCCAGTTTGTGCGTGTTCATGCAAATCAAATTCCATATATATATATATATACACTACGAATAAACAGCATTACTGTCATCATCATTATCGTTTCAGTAGGTGTCTTATGTTTATCTCCTTCAGTCATAATCTTTAGTTTCCTTGTTTTTAAATGTATTATTGTTTGATTTATCTTACTGCTTATTACCTTCAAGAATATTGTACTATGATATGGGATTTATATCCTGCCAATAAAGATATATATATATATATATATATATATATATATATATATATATATATATATATATATAATAACGGGTTCGGCAAAAATAACGCCCTTTTTAGTTTATTCTCTTTTATTGAAGGAAATAAATCAATTACAGCATTTTAAGAGAAATAATAAGGTTTTTAAGAAAAATACAGCATTTTAAGAAAAATAATAAGTACTTTCTCAGTAAAAACTAAAAAATAACAAAATGATACAATATAAAACTAAAAAATTATACTGTATAAAACTATAAAGATAGAATTATTAAAAGGGTGTTACTTTTGCCGCACCCGGTATATATATATATTATACACACACGCAGGTGTTCCATGTGAGAAGGACAGGTGTACACAGATCTCGTACATATGAATACGAGAAGATTGTAAACACCAATCGACCAGGGAAGTACTACGGAGAGGACGTTAGGCAGGAGACGGGAAATGCTGGAACTCCCGTTTCTCCTGCCACTGTCCGACATAGCTAATCTTCTTCCGTGTCTCATCTACCCTGTAAGTAGTCCAGCATGCTCACGAACACACTTCTTCCTCTATTCCTCATTACAAATACACGCATCTTACACACTACACAATCTTTTCAAAATTAAAAGAAAACAAAATGGCATCATTCTGGATCCTGGTTGTGCCGGCCAATACAAGAACCGATACAACTTCATACTTGTCACCATGAAGGAAACTTTGGTCTTGTTTGTCAGTGGAACTTCTTTGTCACCTCCTATGGCAAGACTGCATGCAACCGGATTGGAGGAACAATCAAAAGAGCCACTGCTCGAGCCAGCTTGCAAAGAACTGCTTCACAACAAATCCTTAGTCCTTACACCCAAAGACGTGTTCCAATTTTGTGAAGGAAACCCGAGTGACATTATCAAGTACTTCTTTGTCACTGGAGAAGAATTTGAAGCTGACAGAAAGCTGAACAACAGATTCGCTGAAAGCCACGTTATTCCTGGAACACAGAAATTACACAGATTTGTGCCACTGAACAAAGAAATATTTGTCTATCCAATTTCCAGTGGCACTGGAGAGAAGAGAAAAGGATAAAAAAAATCGAAAGGGGAACAAACGAGAAGACGTTTGGATGAACACGGAAGATGTAAAAGTGGGAGATTATGTTAGCTACATTTATGACAACGGGTTGTGGTATGGAATAGTGAAGGAGCACTCGGAGGAATGTGGCGACGACTTCTTCAACTTTCTCTTCCCTTCTCGGAGCAACTCCCTTTGTTTCCCCGAGAGAAAATATGCATGTGCTGTACTAGGCCACCATATTGTTGAAATCATAAGCACTCAATACATTAAAAGGAGGTATCAGGATGCAGTACATATTTCAGCCAAAAGAACTTGCCGAATGTTTTCGTCGAACACGAGTTTTTGTGAGAAACCTTGTTTAGTTGAAATGATTCATTCAAAATGTATAGATATTTTGTATTAAAAAAAAGTGATCTACCTGGGTGGAAAGGTGTGGCTGTAGGGTTAGGCCTGTTCAAAAATCAACTTTTTCTTATTTTCATAGGTTTCTGTACATTTTCCCATGCTTTTTGACCTGAAAAAGCCGAAAATCACAACTATTTTGACCTAGGATGTTGGGAAGCATTGCCGCATGGAGCTTTAAATTTTCTGCCTTGAAATCGGCCAAAGCGCCAATTCCGGGGTCCCTTGAATTATGTTTTGCACTTTAACTTTTGATCTAAACAAGATAGAGCAACAAATTAGGTATCAAATGAAAGAGCATAAAATTAATAAATAATAATAATAATAATAATATAATAATAATAATAATAATAATAAATAAATAATAATTAATATAATAATAATAATAATTATCTATCATTTTTCAGGAAACAACAGAAACTCAATCAGAATCTAGAAAACCATCTACAAGTTACTTCACAATGGCATTAAGCAAGGAGCTGAGGGAGCTCCGTGGGCGCACAGTTGATATCTCAGAACCTCCACGTACTGTCCACAGGCAGGTGTCAACTGGGCCATCTACCAGATCTCTCACTGAAACTTTCCTGGTTGGATACCCTTCAGCTTTTATCAGTGGTTCCCAGCTTCCCACCAACAGACAGGCGTTCCAGTATTTCCTTAATCTTCAGAATTTACCGGAAAATGCAGGGAGGCCCATGGTTCAAGACCTTGCATATGAAACAGTTGAATCTATCATCCCATTCTGGCAGATGGCTAGGATCAAGACAATGACCAAGTACAACGCAATGAAGCTCTTCATGAAACTACATGAGAAACATCGTGCTCTGGTGAAAAGCAAAGGAAGAGCAAGTAACACTGGAGGAAAAAGAGGAGCATTTGTGCTGGAATTAGACAGCCTGTTCGATATAGGAGCTCCAGATGCAATCCAGGAAATACAGAACAACAGACTGTTATCCAGAGAGAAGAAAGATGAGGATATCAGGTTCTACGAAGACCAAAAGACTGAGAGGAAAGGTCATATGTCTGGTCATGACAAGATTTTTGAGACAAGATCCCTGCAGCAAGCAGCGAGGAATGAAAGACTGCAGCATAGACAAGAACAAGGTAAAACTAATTACTTTGAACGTTACAAAAAGTTTTAAGTTTTACTCCATTGCGATATTTAGCATGTACTTAACAATTACTGTCTTAACATGTTGTACTATTTTACAGCTGCAGCAGAACAAGAGGCAGTTGTTCATGTGGATGACATTACCTGGGGCATGACTCCAGATTTGAAAAAATTTACTGGAGCACAGCTCTGAATTTACTTTTTTTCCCTTACACCACTAGATAGGTTAATGATAGTAAACTCTTGAATTGACGACATACCAATTACAAATTGTTTTAGCTAAACATCATAATACAATAATGTACAGTTTATAACTCACCTTAAGTTTATTTATTCATTGCAGCAGCAACAGTGGACGATGTTAGACCTTGCATATAGTACAATGAAAGTAAGTAAAAGTAAGTGCTTTAAACTTAGTAAAAGTAAGGAAGAGTAAGTAAAAGTAGGTAAGTTAAAGTAAGTAAAAGTAAGTTTAAACTTAACTAAACTTTTCAATTCTAGAGTCATGGTGGATTACTTAAAACCGCACAAGTAATTATCTGGCCAATTTATCAAACCTGGCCGAGATCAATGGAACATAGTCCAATCCTGATAATTTTATATTAAAAAAATACACATTTTAATAAAATTTTAATTATCAAAACATTGAAGCTTAACAAAAAATAAAAATAATTGTTAAATATGGAATTACCAACTAAACTTAAAATAACTAAATTTGTAATTTAAAAAAATTGGCTTGTACAAGAACGTATACGCAAAAAAATTGCATAATGTCTAGCGGATGAACAAAACCCAAACCCAAATTTACTTTTTCTCATGGTCAAATTTACTGGAGCAATGCTCCCAAGATCCCAGGAATCTGGAGTCATGATCCTGGGGTGACTCAACTGACAACGACGCTAACACAGAGGACATGGATTACCATCAGCCTCGTCCTGGATGTTCTCACCATCAAGACACTGTGACTAGTGTGACTTTGACGTTTCCAAGGAAGGTCATGGAATGTGATGTCATCTGCAATACAGCTGATCGTCTTGGTTTATCAGACAATCAAGTTACTGCCATGGTTTCTGCCACCTTGAAAGCTGGAGGGGCTGATCTGGATAACTTCGTCATCTCAACCTCAACAACACGTCGCAACAGAATGCTGTCCAGGTATAATATCAGCCAGAGTCACATGTCCAAGTTTTGTGAAAACCCCCCACAGTACGCTGCCTTACACTGGGATGGAAAGTTGCTCAAAGATATCTTGGGCAGTGAACCTGGAAGTACCTCAGAGACTTTAGCTGTGCTAGTGTCTGGTCCACCTTCATACATTGAAGGAAAGTTATTGGGAGTACCTGTCATCGACAATTCTTTTGGCACAGCTCAGGCTGAGGCTTCAATGGAGACATGGGAACTTACGGATAATGTTACTGCCCTTGTTTTTGACACTACATCCAGTAACAGTGGAGTTCACAGAGGAGCTGCCAAACTGCGAGAAAATGCTGAACAAAAAGGTATTTTATCTGGCCTGTCGACATCACATCCTGGAAATCCTAGTAGGAGCAGTTTGGGAGAAGCTGTTTGGGAAGGTGAAGGGGCCAGATAATCCCTGGTTTGAGCATCTGAAGGATGTTTGGACGGACTTGTCCAAGGAAAACCCAAAGATGCTGGCTATCAACAGCAAATGGCTGAAGGAAAAGAAGAAGAACAGTGAAGAAATACTCCAAGACATTCTAACAGCAGAAAGGCTTCCAAGAGCCGACTACAGGGAAATGGCTGAACTGACAGTCATTGTTCTTGGAGGAACGCCTCCTCGAGGTATTCACTGGAGTCGACCAGGCGCCATTCATCAGGCCAGATGGATGGCCAGAAACCTGTACTCCATGAAAATGCTGATGTTTGCAGATCAACTTGAGTACGACGAAGACACTGTATCAAAGCTGGAAAGACTCAACACCTTCCTTGCGCTGTTCTACACTCCTGTATGGATGATGTCAATGTCTGCTGCAGATGCTCCCGTGAATGATCTAAGTCTAATCCAGGACATGTTGAAGTACAAGAAAACTGACCCAGAGCTTGCTGATGCAGTACTTAATAAGATGGAAAACCACAAATGGTACCTGACGCAGGAAGTCGTGCCATTTGCCCTGTTCAGCAGTAGATTGAGTGACACATTGAAGCACGACATTGCTGCCCAGTTACATGCCACTGAGAAGCCAGACAGCTTCAGAACAGGAAAGCCTCTATTCCAGAGAGTCACAGCTAAGTCCACCCTGGTTGATCTCATTGGCCCAGAATCACATTTCCTGCTGGACACACTGAACATTGGATCCGAGTGGCTTCTGGAACCTGTCACGTCTTGGCCACAGAATGAGGACTACAGAAAAGCGTTGGACTACGTTAAGAATCTGAAAGCGGTGAATGACATTGCTGAACGTGGTGTCAAGATGATGAGCGACTTTGCAAATGTCATAACAACAGATGCCAAGCAAAGGGACTATCTCCTTCAAGCTGTGGAGTTCAACAGACGCCGCTTTGACAGCTTCAAGAAACAAACTCTCAACAACTGACTGTGTAAATGTCATTATGAAATTAATCATCATCGTAATTCTTTCACTTCTTGATCGATTAGACTTGTGACAAAATGTTAATCTCAAATTTGTGTCATGAATAAGGCGCCTTGTCTGCCTTGAGTGTGAGAAAACGAATTTTGTGATATTTCTGAAATCTTTGTATGTACCAATGTGCCATTTCTTGTTCCAAGACTATCATAATTGTATAAGTTAGAAAGAGGATTAAAAACACTAATTTGGTGCCTATTTTGTTGCTCTATCTTGTTTAGATAAAAAGTTATAGTGCAAAACATGATTCAAGGGACCCCGGAACTGGTGCTTTTGGCCGATTTCAAGGCATAAAACTTAAAGCTCCATGCGGCAATGCTTCCCAACAACTAAGTCAAAATGGTTGTGATTTTCGGCCTTTTCAGGTCAAAAAGCATGGGAAAAAGTACAGAAACCTATGAAAATAAGAAAAAGTTGATTTTTGAACAGGGCTACTGTAGGGTAGTAGTAGACTACAATCTCAATTACTGCATGACTACATTCAAAGAAACTTTCAGTGGGACCTTATTGCTCCGAAAGTACACACACAAAGTTGTTGCTCCTACTACAAAAAAATATCAAAAAATATCAATTTCATTCTTTTATTAAATAAAAAATTTTGACAGATGATACCCCAGAGGTCATTTGGCGACCTCTAAATTAGGTCAGAGGTCAAATTTTCATTTTCATCGGGCTAGAATTTGCAAGAATGAATTCAGAGCAAAAAACACCACCACCAAATTGCACCACTTTAACTTCAGCGAAAGTTGGGTGTTAAAACACTGGTTGTCTCGTCCTGGAATGTCCCGATATCATGAAATACTAAACTACTTAATCTAATACATTTTTAAAGGGATTAAAAAAAAATTAGATAAAAGAAATAATCATTTTATACCCGCTTCATTTCTCCGATAAATGCCAAGGACATTATGCCGTGATACTTTTAAAAATTAATGATTTACATTGCCATCCTTCGCTCTGGAATTACTCGCGCAAGGGATCACTAATCCTGGGGCACCTCCAGCCGATCAGCACACCACAATTTAAAAATTCTGGGAAAGTGTACATCATGTATGTGATCTCCCCACTTTTTCGAGAAAAATATTTATAGTAACAATTTATATAGCGTCGTTCACATGGCTATTAGATTTTATATATAAGCACACCGGACAAAAAATTAGTCACCCCTAATAGCACCGATAGTAGGAAGTTCAAGGTCACACAGAGGGCGCTGATGTAGCATCGGTAAGTGACAAGTAGCGGTGACGTAGCACACAGGATCAGATCTGTTTCGTGAGGTGGTGAAGAACAAAGTGTGTGTTGGATATAGTCTGCAAAATGGGTCGTGAGGCAGACGTTACTCAGTGGCAAAAAGGAGCCATCGTGTTTGGCAGAGCCCACGGACACAAAATGTCTGAAGTAGCCCAATTTGTTGGTGTGTCAACGCGTACTGTCCAGCGAGTTTACAAAGAGTGGTGTAGTTCGCAATCAACTGACAATCGACGGCGTAACTGTGGTCGGAAAACAATTCTCGACAATAGGGGCCGCCGCCATGTTTCTCGTCTAGTAACTGCAAGTCGTTTTCAAACCAGAGAACAATTGCTCCAAGAAACCAATGAGGTTCTCCAGCGACCAATTTCCGAACGGACATTGCGACGAGAACTGCATGCGATGGACATCTGGAGCAGGGTACCACGGAAGAGGCCGCTGTTAACAGCAAGTCACAAATTGGCACGTTATAAATGGGCTCAGAGGCACAAAAACTGGACTGCGGCAGATTGGAAACGTGTAATTTGGTCCGATGAGTCCCGTTTTTGTTTGTTCTCCAATGATGGGAGGCGACGAGTACATCGCAGGTCCAATGAAGCCTTTAATCCTGAATGCGTCGAAGGTGTTGTTCAGGCTGGAAACAGAAAGTGAAGCGCAGGAATAGACACTAGGGTGCATTAAACGCCCCATGATTTTCAAAAAGTTGTTGGATTTTAATGTGTAACATTTGAGGGAATAGACTTGTTGGTAGAAGTATGTATGCAAAAAATAAATCAAATCGGAGGTGGTCCTGGGTGGCCACCGGCCACTTTTATATATTTAGTAGTGATGCACCGAATATTCGGCAAATATTCGGTATTACTTATAATACTAATATACAAATATTCGGTATTACTATACTTACATTGATTGAAAGTTGAAAATGTATAAAACACAACGCCAATGTCACTACTCCAACTTTGCTCGTTTCCGCAAATTTGGCCTCGCTTTGCGGTCACATTCAACCACTTGAAGAAGATTTTGGAAGTGGTCTTCTCTTGCAGCTGAGACAAAATCAGTTGTGAGCTTTACTGCTCTCTCCGCAGGGTCATTCACAACATTTAACCCATCCACAATGGACTTGGCTGCCTTGAAGTGGTCATTGTTCTGCCAATTGTCAACATCCTCTGTTAGGAAGGTCATATCCAGGTGAAGAAGGTTCACTGTAAACCACGAGTCCTCGTTCACAAGATCAGCCAGGGTTGTCGCTTCTGTAATTTTTGGAAATGACGGTTTGCCATATCCAGAACCGGTGCGGTGTTTTGGAGTGCTTGGCATTTCATCTGGTTGTATGGCCAGTAACACATCTGCAAGGGCACGACGCTCCTTTTGAGGTACTGCATTGCTGAACAGTGCCAAAACAACCAGTTCTGGGGTTAAATACCACAAATGTCTATCAAAGGCTTTCACAGCGCTGACTGAAATGATTGAGTTGACAGCTTTATAGTTGAGCAGAGTCTT
The DNA here is from genome assembly GCA_023014485.1 of Bathynomus jamesi. Classification (NCBI taxonomy): domain Eukaryota; kingdom Metazoa; phylum Arthropoda; class Malacostraca; order Isopoda; family Cirolanidae; genus Bathynomus; species Bathynomus jamesi. The sequence continues at coordinate 14,544 of JAJOZX010001142.1, read as the reverse complement.
GTATAAGCACAAATCAAACCATGGGGCATTTGAAGCAGACTGACATATGAGCCACCAATCACAATAAATATAAACAACAAAAACAACAAACTCCTTCAGTTTTTCCTGTTGATGTTGTGTTGTTACAGTTCCTCGAGGTAGTACAGAAATTTGCTCTTTAAGTAGGCATATTTTGATGGAATAAAGAATCTTTGACATCCACCTTGCTTTATGCATGGCCCCAGGTCTGTGGAGTGTTCCTTGTTTTGACATCATCATCGAGGACTACCTGGCAGAGTTGTGCCATTTCCTTGTAGTCTTCCCTACAGTATGAAGCGCTTGTGCGGATTGTGCTTAAAACCTTGTTTTTGCAGGATAAAAGCAGTTGTTGTGCATCGTCATTGTACATTGAAATGTCAATTTTGGTTAAACTTTCATCCTTTGCATGCGATATGCGTTCCCAATTCTTCTGGAATCTTTGGAACAAAGATGCTTCTGGAGACTTTGATGTCTCAATTTTGAGAGCGTCAAACACATGATCCAGGATTACCTCTCCAACATGATGGCGACATGCACACCACAGAAGAGCACGGTCCAGTTTTGATTGAATGGTAACACAGGCAGCTGTAACGTGTCCAGTGTTTGATGCTGTTGTGTCAAAACATAAGTTGACAACTGACTGTTTGCACTTCCATGAATGTAGAAACGTGTAAGTGTGCTCGGCAATGATGTCACCTGATGACATATCACTTCCACGAGGATATCTAGCCACTCCCAGTAGCTTTACATCAGTGGCATTCCCAACCAACACTGGCAATCTTTCTTCCTTGCCATTCTTGTTTGTGAGCGTATGCATCTGCTTGCCATCCCAGTGAAGTGTTGCAGCTGTTGGGGCGATCCAATTTTCTCGAATATCTTTGGCGATAGCACTTGTTATTGATCGTCGAGCCTTATCAGCAGTTGAATACGACTTGGCCACACGACGTGGATCACCTCCTGCCTCTTGAATTACAGCTTCGGTGAGCACAGCCTGTTGAACAGGAGTTATGTTTAGTCGAGTAGCAACAGACACGACTGAAGGCCTTTTCAGAATATCATGAGGAATAAAGGCAGACGTACCTGCATATGTTGATCTGTGGTGACTACGCTTCCTTTGAAGCTCTGGAATCGCCTCTTCTTCAGTTTCTTCCAAGCTATCTGCAGAGGCACTATCATCAGAGCATACAGAACTTTTCATCTCTTGTACACTGGATGATTCATGACGTTCTCGTCTTGAAGCTTCCGCTAAGATGCGTTTTTCTTTTCTACGATCTTTATCAGCTTTCTTCTTGTCAACACTACCAAATGAGGCTACTCTGTCAGATTTCATTGACTCTAAAAATGCTCTATCTTCCTCATTCTTAATGTTTGTCATTGCATCTTTTGTCCATACACCAAAGGTCTTATCAAGACGTTCATTCATGGATTGCAACTTAGCCAAAGTGTGTGGAGATTCTCTGCGAGAAACAGGTATTTGACGCAATTTGTTATTGTCATTAAGAAGGTCAAGTATTAGTTTGCAGCATTGATGGTCTGAAAGCATAGGAATATTTGCTTTAGTGTAGAATGTTTTCAGCTGGATAAGGACTATGCTGGCAGATTTCCATTTGAGTGGCTGTGTTTGTTTGCCTTCACCTATTTCTTTCTGGATGTGCCACATCACGCATCGAAGAACCTGCCGGCAAGTTGGGAGGCGGACTCCTGTCAATGTACCATCTCCTTCTGTAAGAGCATTGCCAAGACCAAAAATGGCACTTGCTAATCTGGTCTTCTTAGCTTCCATTGTTACAGCTTCCATTGTTTCTGAAAGACAATAAAGGATATTATTAGACTATAAGTGAAGTTTCATTTATGGTACATGTTTTATGCAAATCACCCCTTTAGGGTGCATCAAACGCCCTTAGGTTCTTGGATTTTAATGTCTATTCTCTCAAATGTTATGTAAATCACCCCTTAGCAACTCTATATTAAAAGAAACAATGTAAGTAGTCAACTGGTTGGTAAATAAAAAAAATAGATATTTTTACATAGCGCGGCCCCCGAAAATTGCCGCGAAAATATAAAAGTGACCGGTGGCCACCCAGGACCACCTCCGATTTAATTAACTTTTGGCATACACACTTCTAGCAACAAGTGTAACATTTGAGAGAATAGACATTAAAATCCAAGAACCTAAGGGCGTTTGATGCACCCTAATAGACACCCACGGACTCTGGCGGAACTTTGGGACCGGCTGATGAACGAGTGGCAGCAAATCGATGTTCAGTACATGCACAACCTCGTAGAGTCTCTGCCTCGCCGGATTCGTGCGGTTATCAAGGCCAGAGGCGCCGTCACACGTTATTAGGTACATTCTGAGAGGGGTGACTAATTTTTTGTCCGGTGTGCTTATATAATACGAGAGAGAGAGAGAGAGAGAGAGAGAGAGAGAGAGAGAGAGAGAGAGAGAGAGAGAGAGAGAGAGAGAGAGAGAGAGAGAAAGAGGAATTACAAGGAAAAGTACGTCAAAAGGCCTTGCGGCCCATACCAAGGAGGTGTCAATGGCAACGAGTGCCACGGAAAAATACATACACACTCAAATAGTGTGCAAGATTCGGTCTAACCTTTTCTTGAACTGATCCACAACTTCTGAAGGTAGTTCCTTGCGAGTTGAGTTATCATTTAAACTAAACATGCTTCTACGTGCAACAACTTCAAAACCTCGATGAGTTGACCGCGCAACCTCCGAGTTTCCAGCGAAAACAAATTCAGGGCGCGTAAGCGTCGATTGTAGCTCATATGCCTAACGGAACGGATTAACTTTGTGGCCCTCGCCTGGACTCGCTCCAGCCTTTCAATATCTTTCCTGAGGGTTGGCGACCAGAACTGCACATCATACTCCAGGTGCGGCAGAACCAGGCAATTGTACAGAGAGCACAATCTCCTTGTTCCGAAATCGAAATTGCCTCCTCATATAACCGAACAGCTTCTGGGCTTTCTTTTCCACCTCTACGCACTGTGGCCTCGATATTTACTCCCCAACACCGAGTAGTCCGACTTGGGATTGGCGTAGCCAATGTGCATCACCTTGCATTTACCCAAGTTAAACGGCATTTGCCATTTTTCGGACCACTCTCCTATCCTACCTAGGTTCGCACGCAGTTGTTCGATCGCTTCGGGCGTCCCAAGATTGGTGTCATCAGCGAATTTGGCCATCCTACTAACGATGCCAACGTCGATATGATTTATGTAAGTGATAAACAACAGTGGCCCCAAAACGGAACCCTGAGGAAACCCGCTAGTGACCGAGGCCCAAACCGAGCTAGCCCCTTTAATTACAACCCTCTCCCGCCTATTCTTCAGCCACTCTCCACTCCAGCTACCTGCTTCCCGACCGATACCCAGCGCGCGCACTTTGGCCATTAGCCGGCGGTGATGTACCTTATCAAAGGCTTTCTCAAAATCGAGATAAAGTATATCAATCGTCCTACTCTTATACTCCATTTGATGTGGAAAAACTCGAGCAGGTTGGTGAGACACGACCTATGCCGCCTAAACCCATGTTGCGAGTCCCCTAGCAGCTTGTAGGAATCCAAATGGTCAACGATCCTATCCGCTATTACTCCCTCTAATAATTTACCTACAATCGAAGTGAGACTAATGGGACGATAGTTCCCTGGAATTTCGTGATCCACTTTCTTAAAGATAGGGGTCACGTTGGCTTCCCTCCAGTCACCAGGCACCTGGCCTGTCTCCAGCGATTTGTTGAAGACTGTAGCCAGGTGGGGAGCCACCTGGTCGCACACTTTCCGCAACACACTGAGGAGAAACTGGTCTGGCCCAGAGCTTTAAACGAGCCCAGTTTGTCTATTCTATCGGCAATGACTGTCGCGGTATACCCGAACACTATCTAGGCCAGCAGCCTTCGTGCCTGACGCCTGGCTCGGGGATGACGCGGGTGTCCTCCCTGGTGAACACTCTCGCAAAGTACTCATTCAGCACATTAGCGATGTCCGCGTCGGAAGTCCGCAGCGCGCAGCTGGGGTCCTTTAACGGGCCTATCATGCTTCTAATGGGCTTTCTACTATTAACATAACTGACGAACCCCTTAGGGTTCCCCTTGCAGAGGCTTGCCACTCGGAGTTCTTCGTTACGTTTGGCTAGCCTAACCTTCGCCTTCACTTCCCTGCATAGGCGGACATACGCCTCAATGTTCTCATGGGAACGATTGGCCTTCGCCCTCCTATACGCAGCTTTCCTACTTCGGATAGCCGAAGCGACGTCACGACTGAACCACTTAGGCTGCGTTGAAGCAGGGGTGACCGGTTTTGAGGATATGGCAGCAGACTGCACCACCATAAACTCGTCCCGGAATGCACTCCACACTCCCTCAACATAGCCACCGATCTCTAATCCCATCTCACCTACGCTATCCCGGAGGCCAACAAAGTCCGCCCGCCGTAGATCGAGCTTACTGCCTCTCCAGTTACTACGCTTCACCCGAGGGACGCAAACACAGAACCTAATCAGACCGTGATCACTCCCGCCCAACGATTCTTCACTGGCCTAGTCACGGTGAGGCCAGTGACGAGGTTGTCTTCCGTCGTGAATACTAAGTCTAGAACGTTTTCGCCTCCTGTAGGCCCACTGAGTCAGGAAGTTCTCATCAGCAAAGTCAACTAGCCTCCTCCCTTCGGCATCAGCAGTCCTGTCTTCCCAGTTTATGCCGCGACAGTTGAAGTCTCCTAAAACTACACACACACTGTCCCATAGCAGGCTACGGAGTTCCGTGTACAGGGCTGTATCTTCCTCGAGGAGGAGATGCTGAGGTCTGTACACCAACATTAACCTACAGTTCGTCTCTCCCACGTTCAGATCAGCGCCAAGCAGCTCCCGTTCCGATCGGAACTGGCAGTCAACCGGACTCAACGTGTCCCTCACGTATATTAGTACCCCTCCCGCCTTCCCACGGGTGCGGTCCTTGTGAAGCATTCTATACCCGGTAATCTCTCAACTCCCCAACGTAGTCCCTACGATTAGTATGAATCTAGGACTCGGTGATAGCAACGATATCCTGGTATTCTAATGCTAAGAGAACCCGTAGCTCGCAAAACTTATTCCTAATCGACCTAGCATTAAAAAGCACTGCACGAAGGGAGCCTTCCCTATTCTGACCGCCCCCTAGCCCGACCCGTTTCCCGAACAGCCAGGGCTGTCGGGAGTTGAAGTGCCCCTCACCAACGAGGGGGCAACTTCCGCAGGAGGCTCAGGCCCCTCCAATGGGGAAGGAGGGTCACCCACCTGAACATGGACGCACCTCTTAGTTGAAGGTACGTCCGCCAGCAGCTCAAGATCATCTCCACGGTAGGGGCCCGTCATCAATCCCCGGGCTTAACCTCACCATACGGTATAGGTGCCGGTCGAGCAGCGCGTCTAGCACACCTTTACCCTTGACATTGAGGTGGACACCATCCCTCTGATAAAGGTCGCACCTACCGAAAACGCGTCGAAGGGGTCAACAAACCTCACGCCCAGTGGGACGCACAAGTCTTGCACCCTCTCTCGTTGATGCCAATGACCTTACTGAGCGCTGGTCACTGGCATTCATCCGCGGTAAAATACCCATCAACATTTTCCTGTCTGTCTTAAGTTTAGATCATCCGCAGAGACATGATCTCGGTGATGATCCCTTCCGTCGAACCTACCCTAGCGACTTTGAGGAACACGTCGTTCCCACCAGCGTGGACAACGATTCCAGTCCTCCCACTAGCCAAGCGCAGCTTCTCTAACTCCTTCCTTAAGTGCGCCGTTCCCCACCCGGGTAAGCACCTTACCTTCCTCCTGTGCCAGTTTGCAAAAGCAAAGTACTTCTCCTGGCTCCTGATCTGCGAGTCCCCAATCAAAACGGTGTCTTCCTCCTTCGCGCACAGGAGACTAAAGCGGTTGGAGGTCCTGACAGCAGCAACCGGGGTCTCAGGTTTCGCAGCCTTCTTGCCCGATACCTTTCGATACCCGTAGACTCAGCTGCACTTACACCACCCGACCCACCCCGACCGGCAGCTACATCCTTCGGCTTCTTTGAACCATCAGTAGGCCCCTTCCCACCCTTTTTCTTTATCGGCCCCTTCTTTGCGCCTTTCCTTCCCTCCACCTTGTGTCGCGGTTCCGTGCACTCCACGTGGGTCGCTGGCGATTCCTCTCACTGATTTTGCACCCTGGCCCCCGGTTGCACCTCAACCCTTTCTCCGCGGTTTCGAGCTCTGTCCAGTCCGCCGCTGGACCGCCCTTCCAGTGCAGCTATCTTATCAATGAGCTCCGGGATGGAGGGCGCAGCGCGTCAGCGACCGCCGCGCCTCCAACATCCGATCTGGACGACTCGAGCCATCGGACCCTCTCCTCTATCTTCTCGTACAACTGCACGAGTTCGCAAAAGCGGCACATGCTGGAGTGGTTAATCTTTTCGAAGCAACCTTCTTTGAAGTTCGTCACCCACTGGTTTACTCCACACCTCGCACACTCAGCCTTCAGTTTCTGCGGTCATGTCATTGTAACTTATTTTTCTAACTCTGAATACACTGAATAAGATAAAGCGTTCTAGCAATGAAAACTATCGAAAACGTTCTGACCAGTACATAAAAATGGAGGGGGTCGGTGAATTCTTCCCGATCAAGCCGCATCCGCCTATCTGCAAATGACGTTCATCCCATCCAAAAGACCACCTCTCGCTACTGCCGCACCGACAAGGGCCGGACAGTCCCAAACGTGTCGCAGCTACCAACAGACAAACAATCGCGACGCAGGCGTCACGGATTTTCCGCCAGGAGCGACAGCGAGATGCAGCTCCTTACTAAGTCTTACTAGTCACTCACAAGCGGCCAGACTCTTAGAATCCAATGTTCAAGGGATATCCCACCAGACCCAGCAGCTACGCCCGAGACTTTCCGCTGGCCTGGCAGCCAGCTGGGCAGTAAAGCTCTCTCACCTAAGAGCAGTACAGCCAAGCACTATCAATTGGTCACCAAAGAACGGTTTGCAGGGGACTGGTCAGGCCCAGTAACCCACGGGACAGGATTGTACAGCAAACTTCACCCGCCCTCCCGAAAGAGAGAGAACCTAAAGGAACTGGCAACCAATTTCTCTAGAATCCCACAACTCTGGACCGGAGGGCTGTCACACCCCAAGTATAAAGTTTACAACACCCAGAAGAAATGCGCATAACCTTTATACCCCCTGCGGAGAGAGAGAGAGAGAGAGAGAGAGAGAGAGAGAGAGAGAGAGAGAGAGAGAGAGAGAGAGAGAGAAAATATCCGAGCGTTACTAAAGATCAATAGGAAGCAGAAACGTCTCTCTCTCTCCATATACACAGCTAAACTTTCTTTAAGTTTTATTTACACACACACACTTTCAGAAGTGTGTGTGTGTGCAAGAGTAGATATACCTTCTTAAAACCTATTCTTGGCTCCGAAATCTCTGCGAAATATGGTAAAATTCGAGTGATTGGATAAAAGGAAGAACTTCAAAGTGCATTCCATCGCTCGCTCGCAAAAACAAAACTGAAAATATTAAAGAAAAAGGGGATCGAACAAATAAACGTTAATCCTTCGTTTAATTCCATAGTAAATGAGGGAGACCGCAAACAAGGCGGAGCTTCAAAGAAGAGAAAACCACACGTGCAAACGGTCATTCTACGTAGATTTACTTATTTCTATTTTATTTTATTGCTATTATCCTGTGTGTGTGTGTGTGTGCAACCAGCGTTCGTTTTCTTTTTCAATCATCATAAATGAAATTACAAGTTGAAACATGTTTCAATGTTTTTAAACAAACATTTTTATTAATTTGATTTACAAAATGAATAGGATTTTCAGGTGTTTTTCGATTCTGAGAACGGAGCCGATGACGGCAGCCGGCGCGCAGCAAATACCCAGCTGTTCATCCTTCCACACAATAAAGAAAGTGGTTGGTAGATAAATGGGTACCCTGGGTGGCCTAGTGGTTAAGGCACTGGGCTGCTGGTGAGGCGTGGTTCTGATTCCACGTTAAAGTGTATGTCTGAGGTGGAGTGAAAAGCTTGACATTCGGCAGAATGAACAATTCGGGCGAAAACGTTAAGGGTGAATAAGTATCATTACACGATACAATTTATTAAAAGAAACTCTTAAAAGATAAAACCGAGAGCGAAGCGTCAAACTATTAATTAAAAGCGGAGTGGAGAAAGGGAGGGGGGGGAGGGGGGAGAGTTCTTTCAGCAAAGGAAGCATGCCTTTTTTTTCCACCTCGATCGAAAGGGTCACCAGGAAGTAGAGACGAAAGCCTTCTATCTTATTTTACTTTTTTATTAACTTTAAAGTAAAATAATAATAATAATAATAATAATAATAATAATAATAATCTTCCAAACTGTTTAAAAAGAGTTCCGTCTTCGACAATTTTCTTTCCAGAATTAACATCCATTTGAACTTAAAAAGAAAAAATTAAATAAACCTTTTTTTTAATGTTATATATATATATATATATATATATATATATATATATATATATATATATACACTCGGTGGTGTGGTGGTTAGCGTCGCTGACTACGAATCCATCGGCCCCGGTTCGAGACCCGACGGCAGCTGGCGCGCAGCAAAACCCAGCTGTTCATCCTTCTACACAATAAAGAAAGTGGTTGGTAGATAAATGGGTACCCAAGGTAGCCTAGTGGTTAAGACGCTGGGCTGCTGATGGGGTGTGGTTCGGATTCCACGTTAAACTGTAGGTCTAAGGTGGAGTGAAAAGCTTGACCTTCGTCAGAATGAACAATTCGGGCGGAAGCTAACCAAAGGTGTGTATATATATATATATATATATATATATATATATATAATATATATATATATATATATATCAGGTCATCCCATAGGTAATGTTTTTTAGATCGGAATTTGAAGGACAAAAAAAACTTGACAAACTTTTTAATCTAGTATATATTTTCCATCGGAATCAATGACACTCTGCCAACGTCCTACGAGCTTTTCAATGCCATGTTTATAAAATTCAGGCGGTTTTGAGGCAAAAAACGTACAAAGACTGGTGTGCAGGTCATCTAAACTTCTAAAGAAGTATACTGTTTCTCGTCAAGATAGTTTTGCACACTCCTGAAGATGATAATCTGAAGGCGCAAGGTCTGGAGAATATGGAGGATGTGGAAGTTTTTCCCACCCAAGCTCCTCAATTTTTGCTGAAGTGATCCGAGCGGTATGAGGACGTGCGTTGCAGGGTTGTGGAGTCGGTCCAAAATTTTCCGACTCCGACTCCACACATTGTAAAAATTCGACTCCGACTCCGCCCTGAAACGTGCGACTCCACGAATCCGACTCCGCAACCCTGGTGCGTTGTCGTGGTGGAACACGATTCCTTTCCAATTAACCAAAGGTGGTCTCTTTTCTTTTAGTGCAGTGTTCGATCGATCCAGTTGTTGACAGTAGACTTGAGCGGTGATTGTTTGGTTGTGTGGTAAGGTTTCAAAGTGTATTACACCACCTTTATCCCACCAAACACTAAGCAACACCTTCCGTGGGTGAAGATTTGGTTTTGGTTGTGGTGTCGCTGGTTCTCCGGCACAAACACACTGTCGACGGCGCTTAACATTCTGGTACAGTATCCACTTTTCATCACGTCACTAAACGGTGCAAAAACGGATCTTGGAGTTCACGGGAATGAAGAGCTGTGCTAATATTTACCTGCACCTTCAGATTGTCGACCGACAATTCATGTGGCACCCATTTTCCTAACTTAGGCACTTTCCCGAGTTGCAAATGTCGATGGATGGTGGACGGGGATGAATTGAGTTTCTGGGCCAATTCTTCGACAGTTGTTGAACAGTCTTCTTCAAGTGCGGCTAACAGCAGGTCATCATCAAACTCAGCAGGGCGTCCAGAGCGTGCTACATCTGTCAAACAGCAGTCACCATTCCTAAACTTTTGAAACCATCTTTGACATTTCCTCACATGCAGAATATCGTTGCCATAAACTTCCTGAATGTTTCGCGTTGCTTCAGTAGCACTATTCCCTTTTTGAACTCGTAAAGCATTATATGCCTGATATGCTCTTCTGATACCGCCATGTTTATGAAGGGTTCACAAAGCAAAACACACGTCTTCACTGGTCAAGGTCTGTAAAGTATGTAGCGAAACACGATAATCTCCTCTTTGATATAACCTTCGGAAAATTTATGCTTAAACCGAGTAGGACTAGTTTAAACTTAATCTATCGTAAAAAACGACATTACTTATGGGATGACCTTTATTTATTTATTTATTTATTTATATATATATATACAGGGTGGGCCGTAAGTTTCCATACATAGGAAAAATTAAACGTTTGTTTTTATGTTTCAGATACCCTAAGAATATGCGTTTGACGTAAGATCTTGTTTACTGATGAAGCAAATTTTTACGTCAATGGAGAGGTTAATCGGCAAAACATACGTTATTGGAGTAATGCTAACCCTAACTGGCTGAGTCCGACGAAGATGCAAGGTGCCGGTAAAGTGATGGTGTGGGCCGGGATATGGGGTGACAGAATTATTGGACCAATTTTTGTCAGTGGAAATCTTAATGCCGAAAGGTATCTTAACATGTTGCAAGAAGAGATTTTCCCATCCCTGCTAAACGAGGAAGGTAACTTCCCAGTTTACTTCCAGCAAGATGGAGCTCCACCTCATTATGGTCTTCACGTGCGTCGGTATTTGGATCAGCAGTTTCCGGATGCTTGGATTGGTCGGCGTGGTCCTGTGGAGTGGCCTCCCAGATCCCCAGATCTCACCCCCCTTGATTTCTATCTTTGGGGGCACTTGAAGGCCATGGTGTATCAGGAAAAGATACGAGACATAAATCATCTAAAGGAACGTATCACCAACGCCATTACAAGCATAACGTCAACTGTGCTAATGCGTGTTCATCAACAGTGGGGAACACGTATTGAAATGTGTTTTCAAAACAATGGCAACCATGTAGAGCATATTATATAAATAAAAATGGTTGTCCATAAAAAAATGTTTATTTTTCCTATGTATGGAAACTTACGGCCCACCCTGTGTGTATATATATATATATATAATATATATATATATATATAATATATATATATATATATATATATATATATATATATAAATTATATATATATACAAATTATATATATATATATATAATATAAATATATATATAATATATATATATATTATTTGGCCCCTTGCTTTTTTATATATATTAACGATTTGGATGTTGGCCTAGTCAGTACAGTATCAAAGTTTGCGGATGACATGACGTTGGGTGGTAGGACGATTAATGACGGAGAGAGATGTAAAATCCAGGAAGATCTGAATAAAATCTTAGATTGGTCAGTCACATGGCAAATGAGATTTAACGTCGATAAGTGCAAAAGTTTACATATAGGTTCGCGTAACGGTAATTTTGCGTACAGTACCGTATGTCAGGGAAGGAGTTGGCAAGCGTAGAACATGAAAAATATTTAGGAGTTATAGTCACTAGTGATTTAAAAGTAGCGAAACAAAGTACAGCAGTGGTCAATAAGGGGAACCAAGTGCTAGGTTTTATAGCTAGGAATTTTGAGTACAAATCGCACGATATTGTTCCTCTTTATAAATCACTAGTTAGACCCCATTTGGAGTACGCGATCCACTTTTGGAATCCGCATATGCGAAAAGATATAGACAAAATCGAAAGATTTCAAAGACGAGCAACTAAGATGATTCCGTCGCTTAGGTCGAAGTCGTACGAGGATAGGCTTAAGGAGTTAAAACTGACTACAATTGAGACGAGGAGGCTACGGGGTGATCTAATAGACTAATCCAGGTTTTTAAAATTATGAATGGGTTCGATAACGTAGAGAGAGATAGCTTTTTCGAAATAGCACAATATAGTAGAACTAGAAATAACGGGTGTAAGCTGACAAGTTTTGAAGGTTCGAGATGGCAGTTGTTAAGAACTTTTTTTACGCATAAAATATTAAATAGGTGGAATAGTTTGCTGGTAGACGTAATTAGTAGCACGTCTATAAACATGTTTAAAAATTGATTACACGCACATGTTCATAGATTGGGTACAGTTTAAGGTAGTAAAATTAACGTTTTCGTGGTTCGAAGCCCACGTAAAATTGTAGGTCCCCCTCCGCTACCACGGAGGACATGCGAAATACTGAATTACAAACACAGTTAGGTAAACCAGCCACGAGTGGATCCTAGGGGCTTCTCTCTCTCTCTCTCTCTCTCTCTTATATATAGTGATTCAAAAGTCAGGTTACGTAGGGCTTTTCTGTTTCTTTGCAGGTAAATGAGTTATGAGATGTTATCGAAGGAGCGCATTGATGTGATATTCCTAGCTGGCTGCACAAGTGCATTGCCGTTAACGGTGGCCATATCGAACATGTGATGTGACTATTCCCCTGTATCATTACATAATACAGTATTTCTCTATGTAACCTGACTTTTGAATCACCCTGTATATTGAGGGGTCCCGCGTCTTACGGTACCTAAGCGCCAAAATTAAAATTCGTCAGAAATCGCCCCCAAAGTTCAACAAATATTCTGGTAATAGTATCTGTTATTAATTGAGCTAGAACGTTCATTTTTGGCTAAATTAGAGTTCTAAGTATGCTAATGAAGATGTTGATGAGTTCTTGGAATAGATTTTCATATTTTATATACATTTTTCAAAAAAAAATTATTTTCTTATTATGCCGAACTTTGGGTGCACTTTTGGCTGGCAAGAGGTGAAAAAAGTAGTTCGCTTCATAAGGTTTTCAACCATACTTCTAGTGTCGTAAGGTCAATATAACCCAAACCACGCGATAGAGGAAGGGTGAAAATAGTGATATCCATCAAAAAAACGTTTTCGCCTGTGGTGGCGTTTAGGTACCCTAAGACGCGGGACCCTATATATATACACACACACACACACACACACACACACACACACATATATATATATATATATATATATGCACAGGGACACGAACAAAATATACAAATGGTCAGAAGACAATAACGTCATTTAACACCGAGAAATTTCTGCTCTCGAGATATGGTAGAAAAGAGGAACTTAGACTGCGTATTATGCTCCAGATAGACAGGAAATTCAGAGAAGCACGAAAGCAAGCGATCGATCTGGGGGTAATAATGACCGATGATGCGAAATTCGAAACACAAAATCAGATAGCGATAAATAAAGCAGAGAGAGTAGTGGGACAGGTACTAAGAACGTTCAAAAGAAGGGACACGACAGTAATGATTCCCCTGCTGAAAACACTGATTATACCAAAACTTGAATACTGCTGTTTTGACGTCCCCATATAAAAAGGAAGAAACGCAAAGACATTTCACAGCCAAGACTGATGGCTGCAAAGAACTCAACTACTGGGAAAGACTATGTAAACTAAATCTGTACTGCCTGAAAGAAGACGAGAGGGGTATACCATAATCTACATATGGAAAATGATCGAAAAACTGGTACCAAACCTAAAACTAAACCCAATTACCATTCAAACACTGGAAAATAGGAAAGGCAGAATATGTAGTGTTCCCAAATTAAAGGTCCGACAAGGGACCTCCTCAACACTGAAGGAAAATAGCTTGGTTGTCAGGGGGCCAAGACTTTTCAACTAGCTTCCAAAGGACCTCAGAAACGTTACATGGGTCAAAGTTGAAGTCTTCAAGAGAAGACTAGATGCCTGGCTCAGGACGGTACCAGACGAGCCGGGTGTACCTGGCTATGTACGGTGGAGAGCGCAAGAAAGCAACTCGCTCCTCCACCAAGAGACCTAGACGCGGGGCCACCAGTTTGACCTTCGTGTGAAGAGAGAGCAATGCACGAAACAGCAACAATGTTATATTTTCATTTGTTCGTTCTCCCTCCTCATCTTGCGCGGAACGTTCTTCTATACAAGCGTCGTTCTTTACACACACACAAACTCAGAATGGTCCCCTGAGACACTTATATGTTAAACACAGACCATGCATGGAACAAGGAACTCTTCTGGGAAATTACATCCACTATAGTTCGAATAAGTAATGATAAATGACAAATACTATAGTTTTTTCTTTTTCATGATGGAAAGCCGAACGTGGGCACCGGGTTACTCGCAAAGTGGTAAAGAGGTTTAAGTTTTGTTTTTTTGGATAAAAATACAATAGTTACCCCTTTTTCTTTGATGTACTCAATCCGACGTGAATGCAACGAGTTTCTTGCGTATATTGAGGTTCTGAATGTAGTAGGCTAGGTAAAGCTGTAAACCCTAGATCCTGTCCCAAAGCTGGGTCCCATCTGCTTTACAGATAACTGGTGAGGGAAGCTATATTTTGGGGCCTCTTTGCGAGTAACCCGGTGCCCACGTTGAGCTTTCCATCATGAAAAAGAAAAAACTATAGTATTTGTCATTTATCATTACTTATTCGAAATATGGATGTAATTTTCCAGAAGAGTTCCTTGTTCCATGCACGGTCTGTGTTTAACATATATATATATATATATATATATATATATA
>JAJOZX010001141.1:995000-1000126 GCA_023014485.1 Bathynomus jamesi | reverse complement strand
CGCACCTCCGGTGAGGGAGGGCATTCTGGATACCTCTCACATCCCCTTCTCTGCATCGCTCTCCCCCGGACGTCCGGGAGACTCCTCTTCTGGAGGACTTGCCGGCGTCTGGTTCCACATCGCCCCCTCGTCGGGGTGACCCTCGCCTTCGCCCTCGTTCGGCGTCCCTCGCTGAACTCCGGGGCTTTCCGATTCCCTCTTTAATCTCGGGCCGCCCGATCGCCCACCCACCCCATAACCATCCTTTACGCTGACTTTCCTACCCCTCCCTATACCTCGCTCCTGCAGTGGAACATCCGCGGGCTCCTGGTAGGCCTCGAGAGTCTCTCCTCTCTCCTGGCCTCCAGGTGTCCGGCGTGTTTCTGCCTTCAGGAGACGATTCTGGGATCCCGTTCCCGTCCCTCGAGTGTCCGGTTACTGCGGGCTCCCTTCCCCGCCTCTCGATGGGGCGGGGAGGGGGGGCGCCGCGGTCTTCGTGCACCGCTCCGTCCTTTCTTCCGCCCCCTCCCGCTCCGTACAGTCCTGCAAGCTGTGGCCGTGCGCCTTTCCTTGGGGCGCCAGCTCAAGGTCTGCTCTCTTTACCTCTCCCCTAACGTACGTACGCCCTCCACCCGATTCTCTCCGTGACCTAATTCTTCAGCTTCCCCGCCTTTCCTGATTCTCGGGGACTTCAACAGTCGGGACCCGGCCTGGGGGGACGTTTGCTCCACCTGTCTCTCTCGGGACCCTTCTCCTCCCTTATGGACGACTCGAGTTCACCTTTCTGAACGATGGCTCCCCAACCTGCCTTCACTCGGCCCACGACAGTTTCACCTGTATCGACCTTTCCCTGGTTTTCCCTCGAAATCGTGACGGAGTTCACCTGGGAGGTCCTGCTGGATTCTTCCGGCAGTGACCATTTCCCAGTGTGTCTTACCCCGACCCGTCTCTTCCCCCCTCACCTCTGTTCGCCCGAGCAGACTGGCCTCATACGCGAGGGGCACGGCGATCTCGCCATCATTCCTGCCTTTCCCTCCTCGTCAGTGAGGCCCTCGTCTTCCTCGAGAGTAAGATCCTCTCGGCTGCCGCCAGTTGCATCCCCCGTACCTCTGGCTCCCCAGGCCGCGAAGCGTCCCATGGTGGACCCCAGAGTGCTCCCATGCCGTTCAGGAGCGGCGCCGTGCCGGCCGCCGCTTCTACCGGACCCGCCAGCTGGAGCACAAGATAGAGTTTCAGCGCCTGAAGGCAGTGGCCCGTCGGGTCCTGAAACTGGCCCGGCGTACCTCCTGGCGGAGTTACGTGTCCGGTATCTCCTCCTCGACTGCCCCCTCGACTGTTTGGCGCAAGGTGCGTAGCTTTGAGGGGACCCGTGTCCCCCCTCGACCCCCGGTGCTTCGGGTCGGGGACGACGAGTTCGTCTCCGATCCGAGGCCGTCGCGAACGCACTCGCGGCGCACTTCGCAGCCATCTCCAGTTCCGATTCCCCCTATTCCGCCGCGACCCACCGGATTTTCCACCTCATAGGGATGACCCCTATAATCACCTCTTCCGCATGACGGAGCTTCGGGAGGCCCTCCGCCCCCGACGCTCCTCCGCACCCGGCCCCGATAATATCCCCTATGACTTGTTACGGCACCTCCACCCCTCTGCTCTCAGCTTTGTACTGGACCTCTATAACCGGATTTGGTTGGAGGGTTCATTCCCGGACCGGTGGCGTGAGTCCATCGTCGTCCCCATCCCGAAGCCCCGATAAAGACCCTCACTCCCGTCGAACTATCGCCCCATTTCCCTGACATGCTGCGCCTGCAAGGTTATGGAGGCGATGGTCGCCTCGCGGCTGTCCCTTACTCTGGAGGCGAGTGACCAATACCCTGCTACCCAGGCTGGTTTCCGGCGCTTCCGGTCTACCCCGACCCCCTCCTCTCCTCCTTAGCCACGACGTGCAGGAGGCTTTCTCCCGCGTCACTTTGTACTCGCCGTCTTTTTCGACCTCCAGAAGGCCTACGATACTACTCGGCGGAGCGCGGTCTTTGACTGCTTACGCTCCCTGGGTTTCGTAGCTTTCTCCCCTCCTTTATTTATAACTTCTTGTTCGCCCGTTCTTTCCGCGTCCGCATCGGTTCTACCCTCTCTGACCGCTTTCCGTTGGAGGAGGTGTCCCTCAGGGTAGTGTCCTTAGCGTCCTGTGTTTCTCACTAATGATGAACACAGTCGCTACGGTCCTGCCTACTTCCGTTCGTAGCTCCCTCTATGCCGATGACCTGGCTATCTATTGCTCTGGCCGCCTCCCGTCTTTGGCTGAACGTCGACTCCAGCTAGCCATCAACGCGGTGGTTCGCTGGGCGTCCTCGGTTGGCTATGCTTTCTCACCCTCTAAGTCTTCCAGTATGCTTTTCCGTCCTCGGCGCCTCCGTCTGTCGCATACCTTCGCCCTTACCCTTGCCGGCACTGTCCTCTTCCCCTCGTCCATCCGTTCGATTCCTGGGTATGACCCTCGACGAATTTTTCGGTTGGTTCCACACCTTAGGCGGTTGCGGCAATCATCTCGCCGCACCCTCTCCCTTTTGAGTCACCTGTCCCACATGACCTGGGGGGCGGACAGGCGTACTCTGCTGCGCCCCTGTACACCTCCCTGGTGCAATCCCGCATCGACTACGGCTGTGTGGTCTACAGCTCCGCCTCCTCTCCGCACTCCGTATGCTGGATCCTCTTCTCCACCGTGGCCTTCGCCTGGCGTCGGGTGCCTTCCGCTCGTCCCCTGTCGCTAGTCTTCAGGTGGACTGCGGACACCCCCCCCCTGCCCCTTCGCCGGGGCCTTCTCATGGCGAAGTGTTACCTTCGCATCTGCCGCTCCCGAGGTCCCTACTCTTCTCCGCGATCTCCCAGGCGCTACCCGGCCTGACACGTGGCATTTCACTGCCTCCCTGGCCGACGTTTTTTTCGTCCCTGGGATCCCCCCACCCTCTATTCTGCCGTTCTCCTTCGACCTGTCGCCCCCCTGGCTGACCACCCCTATCTGCCGCTGCCAGGCGCTCCGTGGCCTGCGTAAGGAGTCTCCTACCGTCCTCCGGTCTTCTTTTCTGGCCCATCTTCCCATACACTCGGACGATGTTCCCGTCTACACCGACGGCTCGCGCTCCCCTGCATGTGTCGCGGCCGCCGTCTATTTCCGTCGCTGTCACCTACCTCCCGGGGTATCCACCTGCCGGTTCAGGCCTCCATCTTTTCCGCGGAGCTCTTTGCCCTTCTGGAAGCCCTCCGTCTGGTATCGGGTTTTTCGCGGTCTTCCTGTACCATCTTTTCGGACTCGCTGAGCGCCCTTCAAGCGCTCGAGCGCTATGATTCCCCGGACCCCCTCGTACGCATTATTCAACAGGAGTACCATGTCCTGCACACCGTTCACCGGATCCGGGTCACCTTCTGTTGGGTTCCTGCCCATGTCGGTGTTTCCGGTAATGAGGCGGCTGACCGCACAGCCCGGTCCGCCGCCTCGATGCCTCCTCTCCCCCGCCCGCTCCCCTTCTCTGACTATGTGCAGGTCTTTCGGTCCCTCTACGACCGCATATGGCAGCAGTCCTGGGACGATGCCACCAGAAATAAACTCTGGTCCATCCGCCCCCGCCTGTCATATTGGGCGTCCTCTTTCCACCGCTCCCGACACAAAGAGGTCGTCCTTGCGCGGCTTCGCATCGGCCATACGCGCCTCACGCACGGCTATCTTATGTCCCGGCAGGAGGCTCCTTGTTGCGCCTCCTGCCAGTCGGCCCTCACCGTCTTTCACATCCTTGTGGAATGCCCCACCCTGTCGTCAGTACGTCGTCGCGCCTTCCCGTTCCTCTCTGATTTCCCCCTCCCCGATCGTTTACGTCTTATGCTCGCTGAGAGCCCTCTCTTCTCGCTTGACCGTCTTTTCCTTTTCCTCTCCCAATCTCGCCTCCTCTCTGAGCTTAGGTGACTTCTCACCCGTCGTCCGCGGTCCTCCACTTCTAGTGCCTTTCCCCCGTCTCCGTTTCTCTTTCTCATATTCTGCTTCGCCATGATATCCGCTAGCGTATAGCGGGAAATGGCGGTAAACGCCCCAATACAAAAAAAAAAAAAATTAATGTCTATTGTTACAAATAGTGTACGTTCAGCTGGTCGTCTGGAGTTGATGCCATTCATGATGTGCTGCGTGAGGTTAGTGAGTAATGTCGTGGTTGAGTGGCGAGGTCTGAATCCATGTTGAGTAGGCGGTAGTGGTATGTGTGGGTTGGTGATTTGTAAGAGTAGTCTTTCTGTTACTTTGGAAGGTGTGCATAATAAAGTAATGGGTCTATAGGAAGGTGGTTCTGTTGGATTTTTGTTTGGTTTGAGTAGTGTAATAATTTTACCTTGTTTCCATATGTCAGGAATAATACAATGTTGGTATGTGTGCTGATAATTGTGAGAGCTAGTATTCCTTGTGGGCCCAAGTGTTTAAGGTGTATGTTAGATATGTTGTCTGGTCCAGTAGCCTTCGAATTCTTAATGTTTTTGATGATCTTGGTGGTCTGGTCTGTATTGAAGGGTGTAATGGTCGTGTCGAGTCTGAAGGTTTTCTTGTGTCTGGCTGTTTGTCTGTCTGCGTGTTTCTGGTTGTTGTTTCTGTTTAAGTGACTTATCTTTGCGTAGTGATTAACTAGAATGTTAGCTTGTTGTGTATATGTTGGGATATTATTTTGGCTGCGACAGATAGTGGTTAAGACGCTGGGCTGCTGGTGGGGCGTGGTTTGGATTCCACGTTAAGCTGTAGGTCTTAGGTGGAGTGAAAAGCTTGACCTTCGTCAGAATGAAGAATTCGGGCTGAAGCTAACTAACGGTTATATATATATATATATATATATATAATATATATATATATACACACACCAACACACACACGTCTCAGTGATGTAGTGGTTATCATCGCTGATTACGGATTCACTGGCCCCAGGTTCGAAACCCGGTGACGGCAGGTGGCGCGCAGCCAAACACAGCTGTTCATCCTTCCACAAAATAAAAATTGGTTGGTAGATAAAAGGGTACTCTGGGTAGCCTAGTGGTTAAGACACTACGCTGCTGATCGGGAGGTCGTGAGATCGAGTCCGGGGGAGGATTTTGTAATTTCGTCGTCGGGTGTGATTCGGATT